>JASVEL010010135.1:0-15660 GCA_032618575.1 Nicotiana noctiflora
TCATCACTTATTTTATTAATAATTTCGAGCTTCTGAGGCCTTGAAAACCTCATTCTATGTTGCCTCGATTGACGTGCACGATCCGAGCATGTAGCCGGAAAGATTTTGTGATAGAAAATATGAATTCTATGAGAAATTTGGATAAAAATGATATTAATATTGATATGGTTGACTTCGGTCAACATTTTTGGTAAACGGATCCGGACCCGAGATTGGATGGTCCCGAGAGGTCCGTAGGAAAATATGGGACTTGGACATGTGTCCGGAGTCGAATTCTGAGGCCTAGAGCCCAAGTTATGAATTTTTATGTGAAATTGTTTTTGATGCAATTATTAAAGGAAATAAATTAATAGACCTTGGTATCGGGCTCGTATTTTGGTTCCGACGCCCGTACAAGTCTTAAATATTATATATGTGATTTCTGTAAAGTTTGGTGACATTTGGATGTCGTTTGAGATGTTTTGGACCTTGAGTTCCAAGTTAAGAAGTTTTGAAAATCAAAAGTATGAAAATCATGAGTTTGAGGCTCGATTTGATTAAAACGAAGTGATATTGGCGATATGATCGCACGAACAAGTCCATAATGTGTTTTTGAGGTTGTGTACATGTTTGGTTTGGAGCCCGGAGGGCTCGGTTAAAGATTTGATAGGCCGTTGGATGAAATTCTGAATTTTGAACTGCTGTTTTTTTACCCAGCAGTTGGCTTCGCAATTGCGAAGAAGTTCTCGCAATTGCAAAGGGGACAGTGTAAGGCAAGGCTCGCAAATGCGAACCTCGATCGCAAATGCGAAGCCAGCCTTGTTCGCAAATGCGAACAATTGTTCGCATTTGCGAGGGTCCCCAGTGCTGCCTATGTTCGCAAATGCGAACAATAGTTCGCAAATGCGAACACTCCCCATACTGCCTTGGTTCGCAAATGCGAACCATTGTTCGCAAATGCGAACACTGCCTTATACAGCATGTGTTCGCAAATGCGAACATTAGTTCGCAAATGCGAGATGTTCGCAAATGCGAACAATTGTTCGCAAATGCGAACTTCCCACCCTTAGCTTATTTTTCAAACTCCAGAAATTGGTCGGGGTTCGCAATTGCGAACCCATGTTCGCAAATGCGAACACAGAGACCTGAAAAACACGAATTTCAATCATTTCTTCATTTTTCACAAAACCAAAACACCCATTTGCGACTCTTCAAGGATTTCTTCTTCATCAAAACGATTGTAAGTCACTTTTTACTTAATTCTTTCAATTCCTAACATCATTAAACATGTTTTTCATAAGAAATCAATGATTTTCATGGTAAAATTCTTGTTTTTGTTAGAAAATAGGGTTTTTCATAAATTGGGGAATTGGACCTCGAATTGAGGTCCGATTTTGAAACAAATTATATACATGAACTCGTGGGGGATGGGTAACCGGATTTTGGTCCTAACCCCGAATTCCGACCATGTGGGCCCGGGGTTGAAATTTACTATTCATGGCAGAATGTTGAAAAAGTGTTATTTGGTGTTAAGAATTAGTTTGTTGAGTAGAATTGATGATATTAAATCAATTGTGTATAGATACGGTTGAATTGGAGCCAAATTGAAAGAAAAGACATATCCACGGATTGAATTGTTCATAAGCACTCGAGGTAAGTGTTTGTTCTATCCTAGCTTGAAGGAATAGGATTATGTGTTATGTGTTATGTGATCGAGTGCGGTGTATGGGCTGTGGTGACGAGCATCCATACACCGGCGTCTAGTATGACCGTGAGTCGTTGGAAAATGATTATTTGAGATATATTACAGATGAATTGTTATTGTTCTCCCTTGTTGGGACTTGTTGTGAAGATAATTATTGATTGCCCTTGATGGGACGATTTATGAATTGTTGTTTCTTTCTTTGCCCTTAACCGTGATTGTTATTTGGGTGAGGAAGAGAGATAATGCACGAAGGGTGATGCCGTGCCATGTTTATTATTGATTATGCACGAAGGATCATGCCGTGCCATGTTTATTATTGATTATGCACGAAGGATCATGCCGTGCCATGTTTATTATTGATTATGCACGAAGGATCATGCCGTGCCCTATTATTGATTATGCACGAAGGATCATGCCGTGCCCTATTATTGAACCATGTACGAAGGATCATGCCGTACTATGGATGTGAGGATGAGAGTAAAAGCACGAAGGGTGATGCCGTGCAACTGTTTGCTATTTCTTGAATCAATATTACTTGTGTTTACATTACACTTTGTTTTTCCTTGTGAAATTATTAACTGTGGTTAATTGTTGAATTCTTTAAGATATTCCTTATGGTGTTAATACTTGATTATTTCTTGTTATTTTGTGGTACACATATATATATTGAATTGCACGGGTTTATGTGGGTGTCTGGTCCTAGGCTTGTCACTACTTCGCCGGGATAGGCCAGGCACTTACCAGCACATGGGGTCGGTTCGGTTGTGCTGATGCTACACTTCTGTGCGTTTTTGCACAGGTCCAGGTTACGATCAGGAGCAGCAGCAGCAGCAGCAGCAGCAATAAATAGATTGCGTGGGAGTTGATTACATTTGAGACCGAGGTAGCTTGCAGACGTCCGCAGGCCCGGCGTCTCTTTCTTTATTTATGTTTATAGTTGTAGTCTCATTATTCCGAGACGAACAGAATTATGTTATATTTTCTTCAGACTTTTATGTGTAGTATTCCATAGTAGTTTGTGAGTTGGTGACTCCAAGTCTTGGGTAGAGGATTTCAGTATGATTTTTACCGTGTAATTTATTATTTCCATTTTGATAAAGTATTCCGCATTTATTTAATTAAAATTGTGTTAAAAACAGGATAGTACGAATACAGTGGCTAGCCTAGCTACCACGAGTAGGCGCCATCACGATCCCGATATTGGGGGAAAAATCCGGGTCGTGACAAAGAGCTTCTCTTTTTCTAAAAATCAATTCCAAGTTGAAGAACTAACTTATTCTCTCTCTAACCCCATGTTTCAGCCCTTATAAAATGGCCTCTAAAGCTGTGTAACCTACACATGAAAGCTACACAGGAAGCCTTTCTTTGGCCGAGTTATGAAATTGGCTACGGAGGTTGTGTAGCTTGCTGCATAGCTGCACTATCACTTTTTGATTTAAAAAAAAAGTCCATAACTAATTGAAGAAATATCCAAACGACGAACGGGTTGAAGTATTAAAAACTAAACTTGCAAACCTTCTATTAGATAGGTCGTACACCATATAAATCTTCATGTCCTAAGAGTTATGCTCATTTGAAATTAAGTCTAGTGCTAACTCCATCATTTGAAATTTTAGCCCACCATTATTCCCTACTTGACTTAGCATTAGGGTTCTTCGTAGATCATAAATCGTTTCTAATATATCTCATACGCATATTATTATATTATTCATATTATTAGCCCTGCTCACCCGCAAATTAATATAATTAGCACATGCCGATCTTTTTTAAAACCTTTAAACACTTCAAAAAATTTCGGGGTGTTACTAGGAATGGCAAACGGGGCGGGGCGGGTGCGGGGCGGGCGGTTTTCAGCTTATGCGGGGCGGGGCGGTTTTCAGTTTATGCGGGGCGGGGCGGGGCGGGTTCAAGAATTATTTTTTAAATTTAATTGCGGTTGCGGGGCGGTTGCGGGTTACGCATTTGTGTAATACTTGCATCGCATATTTGCTGCTTTTCGTCAAAGAAGATTAAATCTTTTCATGCATTTTGCAATCTTCTTTCTAAATTAGAATCTGTTTTATAAACTTTCCCTTGCTTATCTTTATATCTTTATTTTTATTTTAAATTTTTTATATTCATTAATCTCCTCTTTTCTTGCTCTTTTAAGCTTAGATGTGTGGGTAATATCATATACCCTAGTTATACATTATCAACATATTAGGATATTATTAATTTTTGGAGCATTAAAATATTGGTGCGCCTATCCGGTAGAAATATTGCATACTAGTTTTAAGAAGATATATTTAAAATTGATTATTATAATTAACTTACTAATCAAATTACTATGCTAAAAAATATTTTCTAACAGGATTAATAGAAGACATACCGTAATTGATGTTCAATAATTAATTACAATTTGAATAAAAATAATCCAAAGTTTTCTTATGTTTTTTTAACGGTTTAATATGAAAATGAACATATAAGTATATAACTTAAAAAATATTTGTAATCGTAGATCTTCCCTAACCATCTCAATCTGCGTATGACGTATGTGTATATCACCTTGTAAAAGATGAATTATTTTAAGGATTGATTCATATTTCTCAATAATTTGATTTTTTCTTGTATGTACTAATAATTAACTTAAATATATCATACATGATACATGTACCAGAACGATCATTATTGATAATGTTAATAGATCCATAAAATAATACAATTGAAATTTTATAAAATATTAAAAAAATTCAATTGAAATTTCATAAAATATTGAAAACATTATGGACATAGGTGAAACTACCTAGAAAAGAAGGTCATAGGTTATCATTAATTTTTTTAGGTTTTTATTTTTTTAAAAGAGAAACTACTTGTAAAAAATGAAAAATGAATTTTTTTTACTTTGCGGTGCGGGGCGGGTTTATGCGGGGCGGGGCGGGGCGGGGCGGGGTGGTTTGAAAACAGAAAATATTCCTATGCGGGGCAGGGCGGGGCGGGTTAAACATTATGCGGGTTAAGGATAAACCCGCCCCGCACCGCCCCATTGCCATCTCTAGGTGTTACAATGAGCTTAGCCACTAGTAAGAAAAAATTATTCTATTGTATGGCAATAAAAATAGCACCAAAGTAATTTTTTCGTCCTATTTATAGGAATTTGAAGAAATTACTCACTTCACTTTCTTGATTATTTGTGAAGGATTTGTAATTAGCTATCCACTTAAAAAGGCGTTACAAGCATATGAATTTTGAAATGCATTAGAAATTATGGCCAATATCTATCTGCACATGTGATATTTGTTATTTCGAATTAACTTTCAACTATATTTTAACTCTCTAATTTTTAGTTTAAATGATTAATTTAATGAAGACATCTTAAATATAGCATCAATTCGCGCGTGGAGCGTTGCGATATCCCAGTGAAGATTCAAAAGAAGAATCGTGTTGAAGAAGAACACATAAATTTTAGAGATTCAGTGGGACCCAAATGATGACGAGATTCCAACGTACTTGCAAGTTATGTGCTGAATCATTGGAGTCCCACGAAACGTACACCGGTTGCATCGGTAACATGTCACCTAGATTCACTTGTACGTAAAACCTTTTACGCACCCGATATTTATATTATTATATAGTAGTATGATTGAATAATAAGTTGAAGCAAAAATATATATTAATTAAATAAAAATTTAGTGATATCAATGCATACAAACAGGGGCGGACGTACGTTACTCCAAGCGGTGTCATCCGACACCACTTCGCCGAAAAATATTAATAAGTACACATATAAACAGTGGACTAAGAAAAATGATACTCACTCCGTTTCAATTTATGTGAACTTATTTCCTTTTTAGTCCGTGCCAAAAAGAGTGACCCCTTTCCTTATTTGGAAACAATTTACCTTTATGCAATGATTTATAGCCACATAAAATAAAGGTGCCTCATTTTACACCACAAGATCAAAAGTCTTCTCTCTTTTCTTAAACTCCGTGCTCAGTTAAATGGGTTCACATAAATTGAAACGGAGGGAGTAGTATATAATTAGAATGACACCTTTAAAAGAGCAAGTGTACTTAGTCTAATGGCTAGCACGTCCATTTTCACCCAAAAGGGTGGGGAACAAAACCCACTCCATAAATTTCTGCATGTTTTTAAAGTATCTTTAGTTTAAAAATCAGATTCAATTTTTAAAGCATTTTTAGTTTAAAAATTAGATTCTACAGGAATGGAACTGTAACATTAATAGTGATCGAATTTGTTTGTGTTACTCTACTCAACTTGTTATTTTTCATGTAGTTATAGTGTTTTATTTTTTTAATAATGACAACGCTTACAAAAAATCATGTGTATGCCCCTGCATACAAAGACATGTAATACATATTCATAAAATTGATTAAACATAGAATGTGAATGAGTTTATCTACACTTATCCTTTTTCGGTAGTAGTTTTGTTTGTTGGGAATAAATAACAAATTAGTTTCAGCATAAGAGCAATTATATATATTTACTCCATTTTAATTATATAACGATGCTTGTGTATGAATGAAATTTTATAAATACATAATGATTTTTAGCAAATATCAAAAACACTTTTATATTTCTCAATTTAAATATAGTATAATATTTTTACAATTGAAAAATCATATCGTTAGAATTAATGTTTTAAAAGGCGGGGGCGTGAGGCGAGGCATTTTATCTCTGACAAGGCGAGGCATAAGCCCTGAAACATGGGGCACAAGTCCCACAGATCTTTAAATTTTACTGTTTTAAAGAATTATAAGATAGTATAAAATAAAAAATAATTCTAAAATTATATTAAAATCACAAAATTATTACAACTAGTCTATTTCCATTATTTATAAATTATAGCTATTAATAATGGCATATATCATAATATGCAAATTAGTAGCAATGTCGCTACAACTCAAAAATCAAAAGTAATGTATTCCATACGAAATTTTATATGTAGCTCTTAAGGAGTAATGAATCTCGAAAGAATTTCGATAGTATAATTTGAATTATCCTTAAAATACTCCTTTTATTTAATATGCTTTATATTTGAAAAAGAATTTGTATAAAAATATAATTCATAATTCAAATATGATTCTCTAGCATCATTTATTTTTAAGTTTCAACAAGTTAATAAAGCGACACATAATTTATCATACAATACAATAATAAGTAATTATTTATAAATAGTTACTAGCTAATACTGACTATAAAATTAATAAGTAGTGTATCTCGTAAACGTGAAAAAAACATTTAAAAATTAATTATAAAAAATATGGACTATTATATAGTAAAGACATAACAAAAAGTTAATAAATAAATACCTTTTAAATGAAAGATTTATTTAAAATTAACTAGCAATAAATAATTACCTTTTAAATTAGTGGATAACGTGCAATAATTTTTACTTTAATTATGATATAAAATACTCTCAACTGAATGATTTATGATTTAAAAGAGTAATTTGAATAGTCAACGATTTATTAAGTAAATTTGAGAATTTACAAGGTTAGTTATATAGAATTGCATAAATTTCTATTAGGCGAGCCCAGTACGCTGGGCATTGGGCGTGTTCGGGGCGTAAGCCCCGATAGCCGAGGCGTAAGTCTCACAGAACTAAGCTCACGCATAAGCCCAGGGGCGTTTTACAAGTGCTCTGTCCTGGGCAAGTCCTAATTCTCTGCCTTTTAAAACTGAGGTTAGAATGAAAAAAAAGTTTAAACTTAAGATGTAATAGAAGGAGCATAACATCTATATATCTATATATATAATTAAAAGCCAAAGACAAAAGTCCTTCATGAAGCCAAGTGGCAATCTAGAAAAATGCCACATGGCGTAATTGGTTACTAATTAGTTATTTAGTTATAGTTAGTTATTGGTTACTTATTTTTGAATTTAAATATATATAAAAAAGAAAAACAATAAAATATAATAAAAAACTACCATATATATTAATTGATTACTTTATTTGGATTAATAAATATAGATATTTTATAATTTAATATAATTTAAAAACAAAAAATAAATATATAATAAATAACTACTCATTCAAATTGGGCGTGAGCAGTTTCAAGTTTGAGTTTTTAAATTATTTAAAAATATAAAGCAAAAATAAATTACCTATAAAAAATGAATAAAGAGAAGAAAAACTACCCATTCAAATCCGGAAGTAGTTTCACGTTGGCATTTTAAAATAATTTTAAGATAAAAAACTAAATTAAAAAATAATAATGAATTACGACATCAAATTGGGGAGTAGTTTCAAGTTGGAGTTTTAAAATTATTTTAAAATAAAAAAGCAAAAAAATCTATAAAAAACGAAAAAAATAGAAGAAAAACTACCTATTCAAATGGGGGAGTAGTTTCAAGTTGGAGTTTTAAAATATATATTATTAAAAGCCAAGGATATTGGCCTCTCATTAAGCCACGTGGCATAGTTAGTTACTAAATTAGTTATTTAGTTAATAATTAATTACTGGTTATTCTTTTTAAATTTAAATATATCTAAAAACTAAAATAAAAAACTACTATATATATATATATATATATATAGGTTACTTTAATTATATTAATAAATATAGATATCTTATAGTAATTAACTATAATAAAAATCTATATCTATATCTATCTATTATTAAAAGCCAAGGAAAAAGCCTTCTAAAGAAGCCACTTGGCAGCATACAAAAGTAACACCTGTCATTTTCAGACAAACACCCAAAATTGTAGGAACCAAAATGCAATTCTAAATTGTTGTTCTTCATTAAAACTGTCGGCTACTACTAATTACATAACTGCCGGTTGCCACAACCCATTGATTAAGGAACTGCTGGAACCACGATTTATGCCAAACAAACCCACGATTATGTACAACATATTACCACGATTTATGCCAAAAAACCCACGATTATGTACAGCAGATTGAGTCACAAAAACTGCTGCAGTTACCGCAACACATAATTTCCAGCAAATCAGTCATCAAAAACTACTCCAACAAAAGAAATAACTGTCTTATTACACGATTCTTCCACCAAATTACTAATTAAAAAACTGCTGCATTAAAAAAAACTGTCTTATGCCACACTTCCTTCCATTATATATTTTAACCTCAATTATGTATTATGTATTAATCACGCATCTCTTTCCAGTTTCCAGATTTTTCAAAGTAAAGAAAACGATCTGGTTGATATAAACTTGAGTACTTAAGTCCTTGAACTTATACTTCAAAGCACTTCAGCGAAATGTCATTTTAGCACCGATGAGGAGTGGTCACTCTTCATATGTCCTTTTCGAATCAAGGTTTTTGGTATAGTTTATACCACATTCTTTAGCGTCCGAAAGTCCCATGAGGAGTCACAGTACAAGCAATCTCAAATAACACAAGCTGGAAACCATAATTTGGCACCATCATTTTATATGAACCAATCAGTCGTCTTGCATTTCATCCTTCCGGAGTAAGTATTTTTTTTCCCTTTTCCTCAAATTGGTTGAACTTTTAGTCACAACAACACCTTTGTTCATGTATTATATTTTTGGTATATATGTTATTTTGAACAAATTCCCTTATCTAAATTCTTTAATTGCTGAACTAATTCAAAAGCATTCTGAAATTCCGTTTTCCCGTGTAGAGGTTTAAGTGAAGCCACCGAATTGGAGCATGTGCATTTTTTTTATCCTATTTATCGTTTGGTCGGAATTTGGAGACCTGTATTTCAGGGATAATTATCGCCGAATGTAAAATCAAATTTCAATGACAACTTAACTTTCATGAACTACTTAGGAATATTAATTATTCCGAATTATAGTTGCCTTACATTATACCTGTATAAATTAAATTAAAAAATAAACTAAAACATTTTTTAATTACAATAACCATGTAATTTTTTTGTAAATATTAATCTTTCTAAATTAAATATTAATCCGCGCATCGCGCGGGCACTATACTAGTATTATTAAAAGCCAAGGAAAAAGCCCTCTCATTAAGCCACGTGGCAGCTGCTTTAGAAAAAGCCACGTGGCATAGTTAGTTATTAAATTTAGTTATTTAGTTAATAATTAATTATTGATTATTCTTTTTGAATTTGAATATTCTAAAAACAAAAAAAAAAAAAAATATATATATATATATATATATATATATATATATATATATATATTGTTCACTTTAATTACATTAATAAATATAGATATCTTAAAATTAATTAACTATATATATATATATATATATATATATATATATATATATATATATATATATATATATATATATATATATATATATATATATATATATATATATATATATATATATATATATATATATATATATATATATATATATATATATATATATATATATATATATATATATATATATATATATATATATATATATATATATATATATATATATATATATATATATATATATATATATATATATATATATATATATATATATATATATATATATATATATATATATATATATATATATATATATATATATATATATATATATATATATATATATATATATATATATATATATATATATATATATATATATATATATATATATATATATATATATATATATATATATATATATATATATATATATATATATATATATATATATATATATATATATATATATATATATATATATATATATATATATATATATATATATATATATATATATATATATATATATATATATATATATATATATATATATATATATATATATATATATATATATATATATATATATATATATATATATATATATATATATATATATATATATATATATATATATATATATATATATATATATATATATATATATATATATATATATATATATATATATATATATATATATATATATATATATATATATATATATATATATATATATATATATATATATATATATATATATATATATATATATATATATATATATATATATATATATATATATATATATATATATATATATATATATATATATATAATAACAAAAAAAAAGAGAAGAAAATCTATATATTATTAAAAAGAGAGAAAAAAACCTTCTCTTTAAGTCAAGTGACAGCTTTAGAAAAAGCCACCTAGCATAGTTAGTTATTAAATAATTATTTATTTAATAATTATTTATCGGTTATTCTTTTTGAATATATATATATATATATATATATATATATATATATATATATATATATATATATATATATATATATATATATATATTAATTAGTTACTTTAATTATATTAATAAATATAGATATCTTATAATTAATTAACTATAATAAAAAAAACTATATAAAATAAAAAATATAAATATATATAAATAACTACCCATTCAAATTTGGTGAGAGTAGTTTCAAGTTGGAGTTTTTAAATTATTTTAAAATAAAAAAGCAAAAGAAATCTATAAAAAACAAAGAAAAAGAGAAGAAAAACTATCCATTCAAATCGAGGAGTAGTTTAAAGTTGGAGTTTTAAAATAAAAATAGTTATCTTGTTAGTAAAAAAATATGCAAAAATGAAAATATAAAAATATTAAAAAAAAAACTACCCATTCAAATTGGGTGAGAGTAGTTCCAAGTTGGAGTTTTTAAATTATTTAAAAATAAAAAAGCAAAAAAAAATCTATAAAAAATGAAAAAAAGAGAAGAAAAACTACACATTCAAATCGGGAAGTAGTTTCAAGTTGGAGTTTTAAAATAAACAAAAATAAAGAGAAGAAAAATTACTTATTTATATCGGGGAGTAGTTTCAAGTTGGAGTTTTAAAATAAAAATAGATACCTTATAATTAACTATAATAAAAAATATATATAAATATTAAAAAAGTAACTACCCATTCAAATTGGGTGAAAGTAGTTTCAAGTTGCAGTTTTTAAATTATTTTAAAATTAAAAAGCAAAAAAAAAAAGTCTATAAAAAATGAAAATAAAAAGAGAAGAAAATCTATATATTTATTAAAAGGAGAGAAAAATACCTTCTTCTTAAGTCAAGTGACAGCTTTAGAAAAAGCCACATTGCATAGTTAGTTATTAAATAGTTATTTATTTAATAATTATTTATTGGTTATTATTTTTGAATTTTATATATATATATATATATATATATATATATATATATATATTAATTAGTTACTTTAATTATATTAATAAATATAGATATCTTATAATTAATTAACTATAATAAAAACTATATAAAATAAAAAATATAAATATATATAAATAACTACCCATTCAAATTTGGTGAGAGTAGTTTCGAGTTGGAGTTTTTAAATTATTTTAAAATAAAAAAGCAAAAAAAATCTATAAAAACCGAAAAAAGAGAAGAAAAACTATCCATTCAAATCGGGAAGTAGTTTAAAGTTGGAGTTTTAAAATAAAAATAGTTATCTTATAATGAACTATAACAAAAAAACAAAAATATAAATATATAGAAAAATAACTACCCATTCAAATTGGGTGGGAGTAGTTTCAAGTTGCAGTTTTTAAATTATTTTAAAATAAAATAAAAACAGAAAACAAAGCTATAGAAAATGAAAAAAAGAGAAGAAAAACTACCCATTCAAATTGGGAGTAGTTTCAAGTTGAATTTTAAAATAATTTTTACTTAAAAAACAAAATTAAAAAAATAGTAAATTACCAATCCAAATTGGGGAGTAGTTTTAGGTCTCAAGTTCGAAACCCACCGGGTGCAAATAATTTCTGAGGGTCATCAGACTGGGTATAACTTGAATTAATCGTGGTGCACTTGCGGGAAACTCCTTGTTTAGCATAAAGTAGAAAGTATGTATACAAATGTAATCTCTTCAAACTAATAGCATGGTATTTGGCTTTTTTATATCAAAATTCGCATAATAATACCATAAATAAGTATTGTATTAAGAATACATATATTTACAAGATGAGGTATTTTTTTCCCTAGCATTATGAGGTATTTAAAGACAAAAATAATCTTAAAATATGCGATCCTTAAGGAAATTCATATTTATTAACCAGCATATAATAATTGATGCCTTATATTAGACCGGCATATCAGGTAGCCTGTAATATATACAAGAATATTCAAATAGATTCTCTGTATCCATCAGTTACCTACTCTTCGGAATAATCCACTTCCCCTAAATATTAATTTTCCCATCCAATTTAAAGAGTTAATAAAATTATCATATTTCTTTTAAAATTAGAAGAAAAAAAATCCATAATAATTGCCGATTGTTTTTATACAATCAACATCTCGACGTAAATATATAATACACAAATCATTAGTTTCTTTTTCACAAAACAAAACAAACAGAAATAATAATTCATTGAAGTCTTTCATTATGTCTCTGCTTTCAGATCTCATCAACCTTAATCTCACTGAATCAACTGACAAGATTATCGCTGAGTACATATGGTTAGTTTCTTCTTAATCATCTTTATCATTATTAATCTTGCTAATGATTTTCTCGGCTCTCCTTTTATTTCAATTGGAAATGATTATGAGTTTTATGATTCTTTTCTGTACGATTAGGTTTACTTCTCACTGCTGCCCTGTTTGATCAGGATTTTACGGTGTGTTGTGATCTCTTCTTTTTTGTATATACTATGGTATTTTTTTGTAGTTTTCCTGGATATGATATGTTGCTTTGGTATTAATTTCATAATATTTCTGGTGGCAAATGTTTTTCTTCTTTAAAAAGGATATATTTAAAATGACACTTTCTTCATTGAAGAAACATTCCCTTACTTTGCTTTTAGAAATGGATTATGCATGGATCACAAAGGCCTATCTAGCATTTTAAAGTAGTGGGATATTATTGACTACGATAAAAACTTACTCCTATTCACTGTTTATATCAAACCAAACAATTTAACCTTACTCCGTTAGTCTTTGCTAGTTAAAGTGAAGAAGTGACGATAAGTATCATTGGACGTATTTCGGCCAATGAATGATATATGGTCGCAATCCTTATAATAAAAAAAATATATAGACCGGCATACTAAGCTCCCGTTATATACGAATCCGGAGAAGGGACGAACTATAAGGGTTTATTTTACGCATTCTTACCCTACATTTCTGAAAGAGGATATGTTTCACGGTTTGAACCAATAGTCGCATGGCAGCAACTTTACCTATTACATCAAGGCTTCCATTTCGGTCGCAATCCTTCATATACACTTCAATCAATATAGTGGTTTATTTTGTTACTGTGAATATTTTTATTCTCACTTATTATGTTTTATGGTTTTAATAGTTGTGCTTGGTATGTCTTTTTTGTTTCTTATAACCAGGATTGGCGGATCAGGCATGGACCTCAGGAGCAAAGCCAGGGTATTACATTATTTTATTAATCTTTTTTCAGATTAACATTACCTTTTTTTCGTTTTTAATTGCTTGAAGATTGCTAACTTTATACAAAAAAAATTATTTACAGACTCTTTCAGGTCCAGTTGAAGATCCTTCAAAGCTTCCCAAATGGAACTATGATGGGTCCAGCACAGGTCAAGCTCCTGGAGAAGACAGTGAAGTCATCCTATAGTAAGTCGCCTTCAGCGTGCTAATTTTTTTTATTGTTCGTTCTTTTCTGAATTGAATCATCTGACCATATATATTAAAATGAAATTTCAAATAGTCCTCAAGCAATTTTCAAGGATCCATTCAGGAGGGGCAACAATATATTGGTGAGTTGATCTATTTTTGTACCTATTAGATACTGTTAATATAATTTCTGGATTCTATTTGATAAAAGCGTATGTGTAATTATATGTTTTTGTTTTGTTTTGATAAGGTAATGTGTGATGCTTATACTCCAGCTGGTGAACCTATTCCGACAAACAAGAGGCATAATGCTGCCAAGATATTCAGTAACCCTTATGTTCTTGCTGAAGAACCATGGTATAAAAAAAATTACATTTTAAATGAAAAAACGTTTCCTCGTTCCTTAAGTTTTATTCTATTTGTTTTTGAAATTTACTGATTGCTGGAATTTTTTTGCTAATTAGGTATGGTATAGAGCAAGAATACACTTTGCTGCAAAAGGAGGTTAATTGGCCTCTTGGATGGCCCATTGAAGGTTTTCCTGGACCTCAGGTACTATTGTTAGTATCTTTTCTCTATGTTGTTAGTATTTCAAAAAAAAAAAAACAGTTAACATGTGTAATATAAGCATTTTTTTGAAATTTGGATATTTTGAGCTTGTGTCCTATCTGTTTGTATGATATGGAAAACTGAGTTTGAATTTTTTTTCAACATTTAGTACCGACTTTCCTATTCATATATCGTTGTTATTACATGGCCATTTGCTTTTGTTGTCCTACTACGTTGATGATGCTATTGTTTGTTTATTACTTCCTCTTCTGTTCCTGATCGAGGGTCTGCCAGAAACAAATTATATGTCCTCATAAGGTAGGGGTAAGGTCTGTGTACACGATATCCTCCCGATATCTCACTTGGGGATCTCACTGGGTTTTTTGTTGTATTTAGTACCGACTTTGCAAACTCAAAAGCTCGAAGTTGTTTATTTTTTGGCCTTGCCTTTCGCCCTTCCTTTTATTTTGCATTGATGTGATTCCTTGACAACAAGTGTGTATCTGTGCTCATCTGATTTTTTTCTAATGCTATGAAGTTATATTGCACTTTCAACTTAAAAGAAATGAAAATGTGGCATTGTTCCCTTTACTTTGCATCAGTTCCCCGTAACATTCTGGAACTAAAAAATTCTCCTCATTCGGATTAACATGCTAAAACTACACAACCACTTAATTTTTTAGTTAAATCTTGGAAGTACAGCTAATTATGATTCTGCTATTTTTCCCTTTGCTCTAAATTGTGGAAGTTTTAAAAAGAATTTTTTTTTTTATTGCATGTAGGGACCTTACTATTGTGGAACTGGAGCGGACAAGGCTTTTGGCCGTGATATAGTCGACTCACATTACAAGGCATGTCTTTATGCGGGGATTAATATCAGTGGCATTG